>OX457024.1:69634786-69644786 GCA_949752745.1 Protula sp. h YS-2021
AATTCATTATGCTTTCAGGTATTCCAAACCCCTTTCGAGAAGATCTAATGAAAACCACGTGCATACATTAGGAATGTCACGGCAAATTGCAAATTTCGATTCGCTGGGACTTCTTTTAAGCCCAGGTGGCCGTCGGATCGCAGTAAAAGTTTGTGAAACTATGGCCCACTTAGGGAGGCAGCTGTCCATTATTTTATATTCGCAAATTTTCGCCAGTTTAGCGAACCGATCACCACGTTTGCGAAAAAGCTATCTCCTCTCACAAATTTGGTTAAATTTGCTCGAAATTTTGCGTGAAGGTAGTCTTGAGTCAAGAGCAAAAATGGGCTTTTTTCAGTTTCTGTTTTCGACAATTTGGTAAATTATCGAACTTCTCAAGTTCCCAAAATTTTCGCCAAAAATATATTTTCTCTGTAATTTTTGTATTCTCTCCGAAATTTTAACACTAGTGCCCCCAGTGCGCAAGATTCGAATTCTGTCATTTGTTTTTTGGCGGTTCGTCAAATCTTGGTGCTTTGTGTTCACTTTTATATTTTTGATGGTTTTCGTAGATGTGAATTGAGATGAGAGTTGCGCGCAGTTTTATGCAAATTGGATTGTAACAAGGCATGGCAGTGACTTAAAACAGCCACGTGGTACATGGCACCATATTATATATATATATATATATATATATATATATATATATATATATATATATATATATATATATATATATATATATATATATATATATATAATATATATCTCCACCCCAGTCCCAAGCTCCCCCACCCCCTCGCCTTCCCCTTCCCCTTCGCTGTTTTGTTAACGGAGAATAATAATATTATTGTTAACTATGCTGGGGATTTTAGCGTTTTCCAGATGATTCTCAAGTGTTTGTCATCCTTTAGACTGCTTGAAAACATTAGCAGCTTACTGTCGACTCACTATTGACCCATAGCTATTCCTTTGTCTGTGATTATGCTATTGGCTGTAATTGACCTTTTTGTGCGTTACTCATCTATAGCTGTTACGTAACATGTCACTGAGTCAGGGGTCAGTGTTAGATGTGGTGCATTATGAAGTCGTTATCCCCTCTCTCCCACCCAGGTGAATCATGTGTTTGTTGCGCAGTTATGAAGAATGCCTTTCTAGTGCTTTTTGGTTCATGGGAATGGACGAAGACAAGGTAATATTTCATGGCTACAACTACACCTAGGGTACAGACCGTTACCTTAAAACTTGCGTAAAACGGTTAGAGTGGCGTTTAGAGTCGTACCTACATTATAATGTTAGGGGTGGGGATGACGGTTAGACAAAAATCCAGACCAACTTCAAAACCCCGGATAAAGATGTAAAGTAAAACCTGTTTGTCATGACAGATTCGGATAAAAAGACGCACGGTAAAACCTGTCTTGACCAACTTCCGGACCCGGATACAAATGTAACGTACAGTAAAACTGATGTAGTGACCAGCTTCCAGACCTGAATAAAAAGGACGTATAGTAAAACCCGTTTTAGCGACCACCTTCCATGTTCGGATTAAAAAGACGCACAGTAAAATCTGTTTTAGTGACCACCATCTAGTTTTGTTTATCTTTTAATTTTGAATTATGGTTATGTTTGCAGAAATGATTCTTTTATTTCAGTTATGTGGAAAAAGGAAAATGGTTAATGGGGATTAATGGATTTATTCGGGGAGACATTTGTTTTTGTTTGTAAAAACAAGACACTGAATAGGTGTCGATTGAAAGTATATAATGTGAGCATGTACTCTTATGTTTTGTGTGCCGTGGCCACTCTAGTTATTATTATTTTGCGATTTATGAAAAAATAGGGGAGTATTAGCACAATAACAATTTGTTATTAGTATATTAACTGACACAGGGATACGGGCTTACTGTCTTGAGAGTTTTGTTAAAGGTAACGGACATTAGGACTTACGTGGATATTAGGTTTTTGACAGTTTGCCGAAAATTTGCGGAAATATTGGGGATAGACCATTTTTGTATTAAAACTTGATTGATGCCAAGTACATAGCCTCACTGTCTTGAAATTTTGATTAAGCTTGTAATTATATGTCACAAATCCTGACACCAATATTCGTGAGCTGGGGCATTGTTCATGGACAATCTTGTTTTGACGATGCGCCATAAGTTGACAAAAATCAATTTTTTATCAGTAAAATTTGAACTGACACCCTGGAAATAGCCTTACTGTCGTGAAATGTTAAATATTGGTAGCAGGCATTATACCTACCAGGCTGTTACTTTTTTGTGATTTAGCAAATATTGGCGAAAAAAGTTTTATCAGTAAAATCTTAATCGATGCCAGGGACAGAGCCATACTCTTTAAATTTTGGTCGAAGATAGTGGGGCTGGGGCATTGTCCAGGGATAATCTTGTTAATTTTACACAGTGAAACTATATATATGGCAGATGCGTAACCTTGTGTTGTCTTTAAAATTTTCCAAAAAATGACGGATCGGCAATTTGTCACATACTGATAAAATTTAATACATTTTGCATCGAAACTTGGGAGTTTTGTCCAGAATGTATCAGAAGCTGTAACGCCCGTTTTAAAATTCGAGAAAGTATCAGGAAATGTTTCAAAACAGCTTTATGTAGTTATTCCGTTACATTAAAGCCATAACACCAAATAAAATGGCTGTAGCACTTGAACAGTAATGACCTCAGTAAGCTCGATTCTTGCTGTATAAAATGTCTAGGACATTCTCAGGTTGTGGGATCACAGAAATACACTCTAGAGTGGCTAAAGTGCGTTTGCATAAAAATCAGACTTGACTAGACCGATTTCGCCACCGAGTGACGAAATAAACGCTTTGAAAACACTGTAAACTTTCGGTTTATGACTCCATCGTGACCTTGAAATCAAGGTCACCGAAAGGTAACCTTTCGAAGGTCGAAGAGTGTGGAGGTCGAAAATGAGGTCAAGATTGCTTTATCTCTTATAGTTTTTGAAATACAGTACAACTTCCGGTTTGGCCTCAAAGTTACCTTGAGATCAAGGTCACCGGAAGGTGTATCTTATGTACGTTGAGGAGAGGATGGAAGTCGAAATGAGGTCGAAACGGCTCTGCTCTTACCGTTTTCGAGATAAAGGGCAACTTCCGGTTTTTGACTCGAAAGTGACCTTGAGGTCAGTGTCACCAAACGTTATACCTTACTAGCGTCTAAGAGGGGATAGAGGTCGAAAATGAGGTCAAAATTGCTCTATCTCTTATAGTTTTTGAGATAAAGTGCAACTTAGGCCTCTGACTCTAAAGTGAACTTGAACAAATAACACTTACTTTGGGAGAGCAGTTGTTCTTTATCCTCTATGCAACTCTGTGAAAAACTTCTTTTCAAAGGACTAATAACAGCAACGTGTAATCGTATATGTCAAGTGAATGAGTCTGCAGTAAAACCCTAAAAATTGAAAAAAAAATCAACAATTTGTTCTCTTTATAATGAAAAGCGCACTGCAAGCAGCTTGTAAAAACCACGTAAGTACAATTCAGCGGCCTCAGTAAAAGCGGCATCGCAGATAGCAGTAGCTGACAGTTAGCCTTCCAGTATCGTCCAGTCACAAGCGAGTATGCCCTATGTTTATGCATACACTCACAGACAGTAATGCTCTGCTAAGGGTGACCGTGAAGACTAAGTATTCAGGTCGAGCATTTTGTGTATGTTTCTGGAGGATAAGGGTTGGGCATTTTACAAGGCACTGGGTGGTTATCCCCCGTAAAACGGAGGGATATAGTTATGAGCTCGTCCGTCCGTCGAGCCGTCCGTCTGTCTGTCCACAAAAAGTACTAAGTTTTGTCCGGCCGACTTTTCATAGAAGGAATTGTCGTAGGAACCTGAAACCTTACGTGGTGAAAATATATATATTGAAGATGTGCAACGTGGCATTATTGTCAAAGTCGGCCAAAAATTGACGTGTGGGAAATTGTTAAAAATGATGAATTTTTGGCTTGAACTTAGCCGTGAGACGATGTTTTGTCCGGCCGACTTTTTAACCGTCAATTCGTGTCCAACTAAGCTGTCTGCATATTGTGTATCAAAATTTCACTTTAAAACCGGCCAGGAAAACGAAACGGAAAATGACGTCCTTATGACGTCATGCGTTAAAAATAATGTTACCACAATGTCCTGTGTCAAAAAGTAGTCTCATAACGTATTTTGCTCGAAATCTCTAGGTCCAGCCGTTTTCGAGATATTCAACTTCGACATATCCCTGCCGTCACAAGACGTTGATCACGTCATAGGTCAATAAAAAAATTATTTGGCACCAGTTCACAGAGTGGACTATAAGTGTGCCAAATTTCATTGGCCTAGCTTAAGCCGTTTCGTCGGAGATGTCTGGAAACCGATGCAAAAATATCGGCTGAAAAAATGAAACAAGCCATCGTCGAAGGCGCAGACCCCAACCGGACACAACAAGTCGCCATTTTGGCAATTTTTTCTCCGATTTGAAAAATAACACAACGTTGAACACCTTCAATATATATATATTTTCACCGTGCAAGGTAGCATATGCCTAGGATAAATAGTTTCGGAGAACTCGCGTGGAAAGAACCCGAGTCTTACATTGCAGTTATCTCAAGAGATCACAATTTTTGGCAAGTCGCCATTTTGGCAATTTTTGGCCGATTTGAAAAATAATACGACGTTGCACAACTTCAATATATATTTTCACTGTGCAAGGTAGCATATGCCTAGGATTAATAGTTTCGGAGATCTCGCGTGGAAACAAAACAACATCCAAAGTGTGACACACGGACGGAGAGAGGGCAATCCTATAGACCCCCCCTCCCCCCCCCCCCCCCCCCTCTGAAAAAAACTAACAAAAAAGGAAAAAAAGAGATACTTTAAGCACTTTAAGCCCACACTTTCCACACCGAGTAAAGACAAATACGTTTGAAAGTTTACTTTTCAAGCGTTAATAATAGTCTCCATGACCAAGGAGAGAGACATGCAATCTTTTATACGTTCTGTGTGTGTATCAGTCTGCTGTGAACAAAATGCTGTGTGCAAGATAACTCGAGAACGAAAAGTGGGATCGACATCAAACTTGATCTGTTTATTCTCTGGTTAGGTCAGAGGGGTCTGTCGACTTTTGACACATGGTACAGTGTTAGGGAAGATGTATGACGTCATTACGTAAAAATCTTTTGTTGGAAATTTCTCAGTCGCTGAAAATCGGAGGAAGTTCAAACTTGGTGGGATTGCTGCTTGGTAGTTACGAAAGATTCTTACAAATTTGTCCTCTAGTAGAACGAGCGTGTGCGGCGTATGGCGTCGTCACGTGAAATATGTACATATTTTGAACGAAATCTTGTGTGCAAAATATCTCGATAACGGAAAGCCATGTCTTCGACTTCAGACCAAATGTAGTTAACCCTTGAATAATTCGCATGGCATTTTTAAATGTTGAACTGGTGAAGAAAATTAAAAAATTCTAAAAATATTACGTGACATATTTTGCGGTGGCCGAATCTAAAACCACCACCACCACCACCACAGTTAAGGGTTCAGTCGGGGAGACATTTGTTTCGTTAAAAAAAGAACAAGAAAATAAATAGGGGTCGATTGAAAGTGTGTAATTAAGCCTGTGCTCTTTTTTATGTACGCTGACTTTTCTGGCTATGCGTTTTAGTTTGCGTTTTTACAAAACCATTTTCCAGATAGTGCATCTTCATGAACAACATAACTATAATTGAAGTGACTAAGATACCTTTGCGTTTTATTCCCACTTGCAAACTTGGTTTGCCACTGGGTATAAATTTGTATTTTTCTTGCCCTTTTGTTCCCTTTTTCATTTTTTTTTCTTCTCTTTTCTCCGTTTGATGGTTTCCAGAAAACTCCTACTACAATTTTTGACAGAGGTAGATGAAATATGGCACAGGTGTAGGGGTAACGAGTTCTCGTTGAATCCGCAAATGTTCTTGAGAGGTCAAGGTCAAAGTGAGAGTGAAATTTTTTTTCAAAAAGCCTATTAATCGCGAAAAATGGCCATAAAAATTCTCAAATCCCAGTTTTAAACATATAAAACATACTCAGAAGGGGAGAAACTTCTATCTTGAATCTCAACTTTGGGGTCAAGGTGAAAGGTCACGTGACCTCATGCGCCGTTAACGATAGACCGACTTATCGAGAAAACGGTTAGAGGTAGAGCGAATTTGAGCTTATTGGCCTAAACAATATTACATAAGAGATACCACGGTGACCTTGATCTTCTCGGTCACGGACAAGGGCAAAAACCAGGAGTTGACTATTATCTTGAAAACGGTTAGAGATAGAGCGATTTTGAGTTCATTTTCGACCCTTTGGGCCTAAACAACGTTAAATATGAGGCACCTCGCTGACGTTGACCTTCTCGAAGACCTTGAGCTTCTTGGTCACGGTCAAGGTTAAAAATCGGAAGTGACTATTATCTCGAAAACGGTTAGAGACAGAGCAATTTTGAGCTCATTTTCGATCCTTTGCGCCTAAACAACGTTAAATATGAGGCACCTCGCTGACGTTGACCTTCTTGGTCACGCTCAAAAACCGGAAATTGACTATTATCTCAAAAATCGGTCGGTTAGATCGCTCATTTTCGACCCTCTGGGCCCAGAACAAAGTTACATAAGAGGTACTAAGGTAACCTTGACCTACTCGGTCACGGTCAAGGTTAAAAGCGGAAGTCGACTATTATCTTGCAAGACGGTTAGAGATAGAGCGATTTTGAGTTCATTTTCGACCCTTTGGGCCTAAACGATGTTATATGTGAGGTACCTCGGTGACCTTGACCTCGGTCACGGTTAAGGTAAAAAATCGGGAGTTGACTATGTTGGCTATTATCTGGAAAATAGGGCAATTTTGAGTTCATTGTTGACCCTTTGGGCCTAAACAACGTTACATAAGAGGTATCTCGTTGACTTTGACCTTCTGGGTCTGGGTCAAAATCAAAAACTAGAAGTTGACTATTATCTCGAAAACGGCTGGAGATAGATCGATTTTGAGCACATTTTCGAGCTTTTGGGCCTTAGCAACGTTACGAAAGAGGTGTCTTGGTGAACTTGACCTTCTGGGTCGGGGTCAAAAACCGGATGTTAACTATTATCTCAAAAACGGCTGGAGATAGATCGATTTTGAGCTCATTTTCGACCCTTTGGGCCTAAACAATGTTACATATGAGGTACTCGGTGACCTTCACCTTCTGGGTCGCGGTCAAAAACCAGAAGTTGACTATTATTTGGAAAATAGTTAGAGAGAGAGAGAGGGATTTGGGGTTCATTTTGAACCTTTCTGGCCAAAGTGACGACAAAGAAAGGGTACTGCGTGCCTTTCAGCTTTTTGGTCATAGTTTAATACAAATGTTGTCTTTAGTGGTTTCTGCAAGTGGACCAAAACTGTAGCGGAATTCTGTCTAGTTCAGTAATGATGTCGCTGGCGGTATGAACGTAGGCTAGAATCTGCAGTCCAAAACGAAATCAGATGTTTAGGGTACACAAACTATTTAATAACAGAATTAAAATTTTCACCACCTATAGATCGTATTATGATAGAATCGCATTACCAGTACGTGTCTAATTACTGTGACAGCGCCTGGGCACTGGCACTTGACGTTCTTGTTTTTTTTTGTTTTGTTTTTGTTTTTTTTTTTAGTCGTAGTGTCATTGAAATATTCACGGAAAAGAGTGGAAAACAGTGTCTACCATTTCTTCGAAGTAAACGAACGAAAAAAAAGTCATTTTTTTTTTCATTTAAATGTAATTACTAGCACCACGTTCTACTGTATGATATGGCTGGTAGTTTCGAACTTGTTGATAAAGTTACTCCACGGCCAAAATATCCTCCCCAAACTACGTAACATCATACAATGTGTGTGAGAAGTATTATTCGGTAAGTATTATGTACTTCAAAGCACAGGCGACCGATTTTAAGGAAAGCATCCGAGAAAGTGATGCCGGGTACTAGCAGCACATTAAGTACTTGATATTGACTGGATCACTTAATTATTCCTTGGATTGCTGCCGCTCGAGTGTTGTAATTTTAGGTTCTCATTTTCTGAACAGCTTAGCAACGATGAAGAAAAAGTTATTAAAGAACTGATTTTTAAGAAGTAACGGATGCTTTAAAAGTTTGCCAAAGCACATAAGTATATGGTATTAGTTTCCAGTTTAAAATTTCATAGTTGACCAGGTTGATAAAATCATATTTAAATATGTTACGCTTTCCGGTGAAAAATAAAAAAAAATAAAATGAATGATTCAAGAGGTTATCAGATAAACTCAAATGACCAAGAATAACACCAACAGAAAGATAAATGTTTCTTATCACAATTTAATGTATGTTGAACTAATTAACAACACAAATTTAATAAACAAATATTTAATTGTTTTCAGTGGAAGCGCTGCACCTTGCTCACTTGCTGTCATCCCACGGCTATCTTTTTCCAATCGATGATCACATACTTACTGTGCGCAACGATAACACTTATTACAGATTTCAGGTAATTGAATCCATGCAACGGTTGTCAGTAAAACGGCGATAATTGGACGTATTTTTTCTATGCCAAAATATCGATTGCTTTTTTAGTAATGTAAGTAAACAGACTACAGTTGATTGAAAATAAATAATTGAACGTAGAAACTCATTGTATAACTGAATCAGGTTACTTGCAGGTAAATTATAAATAAAATTACAGCAGACACAAATAGATGTAATGGTAATACTCAAAATGTCTCCTGAGGGAGTATCTTGCTTTTTTGTAACTAAATCTTCCACCTTAATGGTTGTTGGTTTGTTTCAAATCATGTTTTTTCCCATTGAAGGGTCATTTAGAAAATATAGTACTCTATAATAATATTAAAATTGTTGTGAAAAGAAAAAGAGTGTAGTTGTTAAAGGTGAAAGAAGATTTGTCGAGGTGTTCATGAACCGTTTAGTCTTCTGTTACGTCAAAAACACTCTCTTTTAGACCTTATGTTGCAAGCAAAACGAAACGCAATTAAAAAGATAATTGTAATTTCAGTCATCTCTTATTTATACAGCACCAACCTGTTTGAAAAAAATAATGTTCATTCGGTAGAGCATATAAAAGATTTCAATAAATTCATGGTTATTTGTATTTTAATAGACGCCATTTTTCTGGCCGTCCAATTACTGGGACCCTGAGAATTATGAGTATGGTAAGTCAGTGACAGGACTACGTGATTTAGTGTCATGTCCCTGTTTTTTTTGTTTTTTTTTTTTTTTTTGTTTTTGGTTGTTTTTTTTTTTTTTGTTTGCTTTTTTGTACTCTTAACACTTTGCTTTAGTACTCTGTAGCGTATTAATATACAACCATTTTTGTTCCGGGTGGAGGGGGATGTATTAGTGGTTTGGGAGGGACTTTAATTATGTTTCCCTCCGAGTCTGTAATCTCTTTTTTTGCATTCTCCCTTCCTTCCTCCCTCCCTCCCTCCCTCCCTCCCTCCCTCCCTCCCTCCCTGTCTGTCTCTCTCTCTCTCTCTCTCTCTCTCTCTCTCTCTCTCTCTCTCTCTCTCTCTCTCTCTCTCTCTCTCTCTCTGTAAATGTGTTTGTATATGAGTGTGTCTGAAGTGTGAGTGTCTGTTGTAGACACCTGGTTTTGTTACAGCGATAACTCTCGAAGTGACACACTGTATATTTGTTGGCATCTTGCCAAACTTGATCACTGTGTGTCTGTTTTTCCTTTTCTTTTTTTGGCGTGTGTAAATTATGGGTTTTCCTTAACATTTGATAAAGAAAGTCCCACATTACTCATATTTGACATCGTTGAACTATCACCGCTGTCAACAGCTGGAAGCGCTTTCCTTTGGGTCTTGACATCAATCTTCATTGACACTGTGTGTATTACTTCTTTAGCAGTTGGCTTTGTTTAGCGAGTCTTTATTGTTTTTGTGTATGTAAGCATTAAAATTTTATTAGTTTTGTTTTTCTGTCTTTTCAATGGTTGTATCTTAATATAATGCGTTAATTTTTGTATGAAGATTTTGTTTCTTCCA